>CM062291.1:76677679-76702269 GCA_031216915.1 Pictodentalium vernedei
AGTCAAAATGGCGGCTCTGTTGCAACTGGAGCCAAGTTTATTCCCGACGCCATTTTGCAGAGGTTGTCTTAGCATAGCTTTGAAAATCGTGTTATTCCCCTTGGTGTATTCAAAATGGCTGCTTCGCATTTTCAAAACTGACGTCCACTTCAATTTCGGACGCCATTTTGAAAATGTAATTGTCACATGGGTCTGGCAGTTATGGGACTTGATTGATTCAAAATGGCGATGCAACTAGCGCAGAAAAGTGCCTGGTCACTTCGTTTTGAGTGCAGCTAAATGCGGACGACGCCATCTTGATAATGCCCCCATCGCAGGCAAGTTGAATAGTTTTCAGTTACCCCTCTAAATCCAATAAAAATGGCGGTACTCCCCCCTTGGAACGACAAGTAATGTGACCGAGTGTTCAGATCAAATCGGGCGCCATATTGTAAAGAAGAGTTATCCCACTTGGAACAGTCAAAATGGCGGCTCTGTTGCAACTGGAGCCAAGTTTATTCCCGACGCCATTTTGCAGAGGTTGTCTTAGCATAGCTTTGAAAATCGTGTTATTCCCCTTGGTGTATTCAAAATGGCTGCTTCGCATTTTCAAAACTGACGTCCACTTCAATTTCGGACGCCATTTTGAAAATGTAATTGTCACATGGGTCTGGCAGTTATGGGACTTGATTGATTCAAAATGGCGATGCAACTAGCGCAGAAAAGTGCCTGGTCACTTCGTTTTGAGTGCAGCTAAATGCGGACGACGCCATCTTGATAATGCCCCCATCGCAGGCAAGTTGAATAGTTTTCAGTTACCCCTCTAAATCCAATAAAAATGGCGGTACTCCCCCCTTGGAACGACAAGTAATGTGACCGAGTGTTCAGATCAAATCGGGCGCCATATTGTAAAGAAGAGTTATCCCACTTGGAACAGTCAAAATGGCGGCTCTGTTGCAACTGGAGCCAAGTTTATTCCCGACGCCATTTTGCAGAGGTTGTCTTAGCATAGCTTTGAAAATCGTGTTATTCCCCTTGGTGTATTCAAAATGGCTGCTTCGCATTTTCAAAACTGACGTCCACTTCAATTTCGGACGCCATTTTGAAAATGTAATTGTCACATGGGTCTGGAAGTTATGGGACTTGATTGATTCAAAATGGCGATGCAACTAGCGCAGAAAAGTGCCTGGTCACTTCGTTTTGAGTGCAGCTAAATGCGGACGACGCCATCTTGATAATGCCCCCATCGCAGGCAAGTTGAATAGTTTTCAGTTACCCCTCTAAATCCAATAAAAATGGCGGTACTCCCCCCTTGGAACGACAAGTAATGTGACCGAGTGTTCAGATCAAATCGGGCGCCATATTGTAAAGAAGAGTTATCCCACTTGGAACAGTCAAAATGGCGGCTCTGTTGCAACTGGAGCCAAGTTTATTCCCGACGCCATTTTGCAGAGGTTGTCTTAGCATAGCTTTGAAAATCGTGTTATTCCCCTTGGTGTATTCAAAATGGCTGCTTCGCATTTTCAAAACTGACGTCCACTTCAATTTCGGACGCCATTTTGAAAATGTAATTGTCACATGGGTCTGGCAGTTATGGGACTTGATTGATTCAAAATGGCGATGCAACTAGCGCAGAAAAGTGCCTGGTCACTTCGTTTTGAGTGCAGCTAAATGCGGACGACGCCATCTTGATAATGCCCCCATCGCAGGCAAGTTGAATAGTTTTCAGTTACCCCTCTAAATCCAATAAAAATGGCGGTACTCCCCCCTTGGAACGACAAGTAATGTGACCGAGTGTTCAGATCAAATCGGGCGCCATATTGTAAAGAAGAGTTATCCCACTTGGAACAGTCAAAATGGCGGCTCTGTTGCAACTGGAGCCAAGTTTATTCCCGACGCCATTTTGCAGAGGTTGTCTTAGCATAGCTTTGAAAATCGTGTTATTCCCCTTGGTGTATTCAAAATGGCTGCTTCGCATTTTCAAAACTGACGTCCACTTCAATTTCGGACGCCATTTTGAAAATGTAATTGTCACATGGGTCTGGCAGTTATGGGACTTGATTGATTCAAAATGGCGATGCAACTAGCGCAGAAAAGTGCCTGGTCACTTCGTTTTGAGTGCAGCTAAATGCGGACGACGCCATCTTGATAATGCCCCCATCGCAGGCAAGTTGAATAGTTTTCAGTTACCCCTCTAAATCCAATAAAAATGGCGGTACTCCCCCCTTGGAACGACAAGTAATGTGACCGAGTGTTCAGATCAAATCGGGCGCCATATTGTAAAGAAGAGTTATCCCACTTGGAACAGTCGAAATGGCGGCTCTGTTGCAACTGGAGCCAAGTTTATTCCCGACGCCATTTTGCAGAGGTTGTCTTAGCATAGCTTTGAAAATCGTGTTATTCCCCTTGGTGTATTCAAAATGGCTGCTTCGCATTTTCAAAACTGACGTCCACTTCAATTTCGGACGCCATTTTGAAAATGTAATTGTCACATGGGTCTGGCAGTTATGGGACTTGATTGATTCAAAATGGCGATGCAACTAGCGCAGAAAAGTGCCTGGTCACTTCGTTTTGAGTGCAGCTAAATGCGGACGACGCCATCTTGATAATGCCCCCATCGCAGGCAAGTTGAATAGTTTTCAGTTACCCCTCTAAATCCAATAAAAATGGCGGTACTCCCCCCTTGGAACGACAAGTAATGTGACCGAGTGTTCAGATCAAATCGGGCGCCATATTGTAAAGAAGAGTTATCCCACTTGGAACAGTCAAAATGGCGGCTCTGTTGCAACTGGAGCCAAGTTTATTCCCGACGCCATTTTGCAGAGGTTGTCTTAGCATAGCTTTGAAAATCGTGTTATTCCCCTTGGTGTATTCAAAATGGCTGCTTCGCATTTTCAAAACTGACGTCCACTTCAATTTCGGACGCCATTTTGAAAATGTAATTGTCACATGGGTCTGGCAGTTATGGGACTTGATTGATTCAAAATGGCGATGCAACTAGCGCAGAAAAGTGCCTGGTCACTTCGTTTTGAGTGCAGCTAAATGCGGACGACGCCATCTTGATAATGCCCCCATCGCAGGCAAGTTGAATAGTTTTCAGTTACCCCTCTAAATCCAATAAAAATGGCGGTACTCCCCCCTTGGAACGACAAGTAATGTGACCGAGTGTTCAGATCAAATCGGGCGCCATATTGTAAAGAAGAGTTATCCCACTTGGAACAGTCAAAATGGCGGCTCTGTTGCAACTGGAGCCAAGTTTATTCCCGACGCCATTTTGCAGAGGTTGTCTTAGCATAGCTTTGAAAATCGTGTTATTCCCCTTGGTGTATTCAAAATGGCTGCTTCGCATTTTCAAAACTGACGTCCACTTCAATTTCGGACGCCATTTTGAAAATGTAATTGTCACATGGGTCTGGCAGTTATGGGACTTGATTGATTCAAAATGGCGATGCAACTAGCGCAGAAAAGTGCCTGGTCACTTCGTTTTGAGTGCAGCTAAATGCGGACGACGCCATCTTGATAATGCCCCCATCGCAGGCAAGTTGAATAGTTTTCAGTTACCCCTCTAAATCCAATAAAAATGGCGGTACTCCCCCCTTGGAACGACAAGTAATGTGACCGAGTGTTCAGATCAAATCGGGCGCCATATTGTAAAGAAGAGTTATCCCACTTGGAACAGTCAAAATGGCGGCTCTGTTGCAACTGGAGCCAAGTTTATTCCCGACGCCATTTTGCAGAGGTTGTCTTAGCATAGCTTTGAAAATCGTGTTATTCCCCTTGGTGTATTCAAAATGGCTGCTTCGCATTTTCAAAACTGACGTCCACTTCAATTTCGGACGCCATTTTGAAAATGTAATTGTCACATGGGTCTGGCAGTTATGGGACTTGATTGATTCAAAATGGCGATGCAACTAGCGCAGAAAAGTGCCTGGTCACTTCGTTTTGAGTGCAGCTAAATGCGGACGACGCCATCTTGATAATGCCCCCATCGCAGGCAAGTTGAATAGTTTTCAGTTACCCCTCTAAATCCAATAAAAATGGCGGTACTCCCCCCTTGGAACGACAAGTAATGTGACCGAGTGTTCAGATCAAATCGGGCGCCATATTGTAAAGAAGAGTTATCCCACTTGGAACAGTCAAAATGGCGGCTCTGTTGCAACTGGAGCCAAGTTTATTCCCGACGCCATTTTGCAGAGGTTGTCTTAGCATAGCTTTGAAAATCGTGTTATTCCCCTTGGTGTATTCAAAATGGCTGCTTCGCATTTTCAAAACTGACGTCCACTTCAATTTCGGACGCCATTTTGAAAATGTAATTGTCACATGGGTCTGGCAGTTATGGGACTTGATTGATTCAAAATGGCGATGCAACTAGCGCAGAAAAGTGCCTGGTCACTTCGTTTTGAGTGCAGCTAAATGCGGACGACGCCATCTTGATAATGCCCCCATCGCAGGCAAGTTGAATAGTTTTCAGTTACCCCTCTAAATCCAATAAAAATGGCGGTACTCCCCCCTTGGAACGACAAGTAATGTGACCGAGTGTTCAGATCAAATCGGGCGCCATATTGTAAAGAAGAGTTATCCCACTTGGAACAGTCAAAATGGCGGCTCTGTTGCAACTGGAGCCAAGTTTATTCCCGACGCCATTTTGCAGAGGTTGTCTTAGCATAGCTTTGAAAATCGTGTTATTCCCCTTGGTGTATTCAAAATGGCTGCTTCGCATTTTCAAAACTGACGTCCACTTCAATTTCGGACGCCATTTTGAAAATGTAATTGTCACATGGGTCTGGCAGTTATGGGACTTGATTGATTCAAAATGGCGATGCAACTAGCGCAGAAAAGTGCCTGGTCACTTCGTTTTGAGTGCAGCTAAATGCGGACGACGCCATCTTGATAATGCCCCCATCGCAGGCAAGTTGAATAGTTTTCAGTTACCCCTCTAAATCCAATAAAAATGGCGGTACTCCCCCCTTGGAACGACAAGTAATGTGACCGAGTGTTCAGATCAAATCGGGCGCCATATTGTAAAGAAGAGTTATCCCACTTGGAACAGTCAAAATGGCGGCTCTGTTGCAACTGGAGCCAAGTTTATTCCCGACGCCATTTTGCAGAGGTTGTCTTAGCATAGCTTTGAAAATCGTGTTATTCCCCTTGGTGTATTCAAAATGGCTGCTTCGCATTTTCAAAACTGACGTCCACTTCAATTTCGGACGCCATTTTGAAAATGTAATTGTCACATGGGTCTGGCAGTTATGGGACTTGATTGATTCAAAATGGCGATGCAACTAGCGCAGAAAAGTGCCTGGTCACTTCGTTTTGAGTGCAGCTAAATGCGGACGACGCCATCTTGATAATGCCCCCATCGCAGGCAAGTTGAATAGTTTTCAGTTACCCCTCTAAATCCAATAAAAATGGCGGTACTCCCCCCTTGGAACGACAAGTAATGTGACCGAGTGTTCAGATCAAATCGGGCGCCATATTGTAAAGAAGAGTTATCCCACTTGGAACAGTCAAAATGGCGGCTCTGTTGCAACTGGAGCCAAGTTTATTCCCGACGCCATTTTGCAGAGGTTGTCTTAGCATAGCTTTGAAAATCGTGTTATTCCCCTTGGTGTATTCAAAATGGCTGCTTCGCATTTTCAAAACTGACGTCCACTTCAATTTCGGACGCCATTTTGAAAATGTAATTGTCACATGGGTCTGGCAGTTATGGGACTTGATTGATTCAAAATGGCGATGCAACTAGCGCAGAAAAGTGCCTGGTCACTTCGTTTTGAGTGCAGCTAAATGCGGACGACGCCATCTTGATAATGCCCCCATCGCAGGCAAGTTGAATAGTTTTCAGTTACCCCTCTAAATCCAATAAAAATGGCGGTACTCCCCCCTTGGAACGACAAGTAATGTGACCGAGTGTTCAGATCAAATCGGGCGCCATATTGTAAAGAAGAGTTATCCCACTTGGAACAGTCAAAATGGCGGCTCTGTTGCAACTGGAGCCAAGTTTATTCCCGACGCCATTTTGCAGAGGTTGTCTTAGCATAGCTTTGAAAATCGTGTTATTCCCCTTGGTGTATTCAAAATGGCTGCTTCGCATTTTCAAAACTGACGTCCACTTCAATTTCGGACGCCATTTTGAAAATGTAATTGTCACATGGGTCTGGCAGTTATGGGACTTGATTGATTCAAAATGGCGATGCAACTAGCGCAGAAAAGTGCCTGGTCACTTCGTTTTGAGTGCAGCTAAATGCGGACGACGCCATCTTGATAATGCCCCCATCGCAGGCAAGTTGAATAGTTTTCAGTTACCCCTCTAAATCCAATAAAAATGGCGGTACTCCCCCCTTGGAACGACAAGTAATGTGACCGAGTGTTCAGATCAAATCGGGCGCCATATTGTAAAGAAGAGTTATCCCACTTGGAACAGTCAAAATGGCGGCTCTGTTGCAACTGGAGCCAAGTTTATTCCCGACGCCATTTTGCAGAGGTTGTCTTAGCATAGCTTTGAAAATCGTGTTATTCCCCTTGGTGTATTCAAAATGGCTGCTTCGCATTTTCAAAACTGACGTCCACTTCAATTTCGGACGCCATTTTGAAAATGTAATTGTCACATGGGTCTGGCAGTTATGGGACTTGATTGATTCAAAATGGCGATGCAACTAGCGCAGAAAAGTGCCTGGTCACTTCGTTTTGAGTGCAGCTAAATGCGGACGACGCCATCTTGATAATGCCCCCATCGCAGGCAAGTTGAATAGTTTTCAGTTACCCCTCTAAATCCAATAAAAATGGCGGTACTCCCCCCTTGGAACGACAAGTAATGTGACCGAGTGTTCAGATCAAATCGGGCGCCATATTGTAAAGAAGAGTTATCCCACTTGGAACAGTCAAAATGGCGGCTCTGTTGCAACTGGAGCCAAGTTTATTCCCGACGCCATTTTGCAGAGGTTGTCTTAGCATAGCTTTGAAAATCGTGTTATTCCCCTTGGTGTATTCAAAATGGCTGCTTCGCATTTTCAAAACTGACGTCCACTTCAATTTCGGACGCCATTTTGAAAATGTAATTGTCACATGGGTCTGGCAGTTATGGGACTTGATTGATTCAAAATGGCGATGCAACTAGCGCAGAAAAGTGCCTGGTCACTTCGTTTTGAGTGCAGCTAAATGCGGACGACGCCATCTTGATAATGCCCCCATCGCAGGCAAGTTGAATAGTTTTCAGTTACCCCTCTAAATCCAATAAAAATGGCGGTACTCCCCCCTTGGAACGACAAGTAATGTGACCGAGTGTTCAGATCAAATCGGGCGCCATATTGTAAAGAAGAGTTATCCCACTTGGAACAGTCAAAATGGCGGCTCTGTTGCAACTGGAGCCAAGTTTATTCCCGACGCCATTTTGCAGAGGTTGTCTTAGCATAGCTTTGAAAATCGTGTTATTCCCCTTGGTGTATTCAAAATGGCTGCTTCGCATTTTCAAAACTGACGTCCACTTCAATTTCGGACGCCATTTTGAAAATGTAATTGTCACATGGGTCTGGCAGTTATGGGACTTGATTGATTCAAAATGGCGATGCAACTAGCGCAGAAAAGTGCCTGGTCACTTCGTTTTGAGTGCAGCTAAATGCGGACGACGCCATCTTGATAATGCCCCCATCGCAGGCAAGTTGAATAGTTTTCAGTTACCCCTCTAAATCCAATAAAAATGGCGGTACTCCCCCCTTGGAACGACAAGTAATGTGACCGAGTGTTCAGATCAAATCGGGCGCCATATTGTAAAGAAGAGTTATCCCACTTGGAACAGTCAAAATGGCGGCTCTGTTGCAACTGGAGCCAAGTTTATTCCCGACGCCATTTTGCAGAGGTTGTCTTAGCATAGCTTTGAAAATCGTGTTATTCCCCTTGGTGTATTCAAAATGGCTGCTTCGCATTTTCAAAACTGACGTCCACTTCAATTTCGGACGCCATTTTGAAAATGTAATTGTCACATGGGTCTGGCAGTTATGGGACTTGATTGATTCAAAATGGCGATGCAACTAGCGCAGAAAAGTGCCTGGTCACTTCGTTTTGAGTGCAGCTAAATGCGGACGACGCCATCTTGATAATGCCCCCATCGCAGGCAAGTTGAATAGTTTTCAGTTACCCCTCTAAATCCAATAAAAATGGCGGTACTCCCCCCTTGGAACGACAAGTAATGTGACCGAGTGTTCAGATCAAATCGGGCGCCATATTGTAAAGAAGAGTTATCCCACTTGGAACAGTCAAAATGGCGGCTCTGTTGCAACTGGAGCCAAGTTTATTCCCGACGCCATTTTGCAGAGGTTGTCTTAGCATAGCTTTGAAAATCGTGTTATTCCCCTTGGTGTATTCAAAATGGCTGCTTCGCATTTTCAAAACTGACGTCCACTTCAATTTCGGACGCCATTTTGAAAATGTAATTGTCACATGGGTCTGGCAGTTATGGGACTTGATTGATTCAAAATGGCGATGCAACTAGCGCAGAAAAGTGCCTGGTCACTTCGTTTTGAGTGCAGCTAAATGCGGACGACGCCATCTTGATAATGCCCCCATCGCAGGCAAGTTGAATAGTTTTCAGTTACCCCTCTAAATCCAATAAAAATGGCGGTACTCCCCCCTTGGAACGACAAGTAATGTGACCGAGTGTTCAGATCAAATCGGGCGCCATATTGTAAAGAAGAGTTATCCCACTTGGAACAGTCAAAATGGCGGCTCTGTTGCAACTGGAGCCAAGTTTATTCCCGACGCCATTTTGCAGAGGTTGTCTTAGCATAGCTTTGAAAATCGTGTTATTCCCCTTGGTGTATTCAAAATGGCTGCTTCGCATTTTCAAAACTGACGTCCACTTCAATTTCGGACGCCATTTTGAAAATGTAATTGTCACATGGGTCTGGCAGTTATGGGACTTGATTGATTCAAAATGGCGATGCAACTAGCGCAGAAAAGTGCCTGGTCACTTCGTTTTGAGTGCAGCTAAATGCGGACGACGCCATCTTGATAATGCCCCCATCGCAGGCAAGTTGAATAGTTTTCAGTTACCCCTCTAAATCCAATAAAAATGGCGGTACTCCCCCCTTGGAACGACAAGTAATGTGACCGAGTGTTCAGATCAAATCGGGCGCCATATTGTAAAGAAGAGTTATCCCACTTGGAACAGTCAAAATGGCGGCTCTGTTGCAACTGGAGCCAAGTTTATTCCCGACGCCATTTTGCAGAGGTTGTCTTAGCATAGCTTTGAAAATCGTGTTATTCCCCTTGGTGTATTCAAAATGGCTGCTTCGCATTTTCAAAACTGACGTCCACTTCAATTTCGGACGCCATTTTGAAAATGTAATTGTCACATGGGTCTGGCAGTTATGGGACTTGATTGATTCAAAATGGCGATGCAACTAGCGCAGAAAAGTGCCTGGTCACTTCGTTTTGAGTGCAGCTAAATGCGGACGACGCCATCTTGATAATGCCCCCATCGCAGGCAAGTTGAATAGTTTTCAGTTACCCCTCTAAATCCAATAAAAATGGCGGTACTCCCCCCTTGGAACGACAAGTAATGTGACCGAGTGTTCAGATCAAATCGGGCGCCATATTGTAAAGAAGAGTTATCCCACTTGGAACAGTCAAAATGGCGGCTCTGTTGCAACTGGAGCCAAGTTTATTCCCGACGCCATTTTGCAGAGGTTGTCTTAGCATAGCTTTGAAAATCGTGTTATTCCCCTTGGTGTATTCAAAATGGCTGCTTCGCATTTTCAAAACTGACGTCCACTTCAATTTCGGACGCCATTTTGAAAATGTAATTGTCACATGGGTCTGGCAGTTATGGGACTTGATTGATTCAAAATGGCGATGCAACTAGCGCAGAAAAGTGCCTGGTCACTTCGTTTTGAGTGCAGCTAAATGCGGACGACGCCATCTTGATAATGCCCCCATCGCAGGCAAGTTGAATAGTTTTCAGTTACCCCTCTAAATCCAATAAAAATGGCGGTACTCCCCCCTTGGAACGACAAGTAATGTGACCGAGTGTTCAGATCAAATCGGGCGCCATATTGTAAAGAAGAGTTATCCCACTTGGAACAGTCAAAATGGCGGCTCTGTTGCAACTGGAGCCAAGTTTATTCCCGACGCCATTTTGCAGAGGTTGTCTTAGCATAGCTTTGAAAATCGTGTTATTCCCCTTGGTGTATTCAAAATGGCTGCTTCGCATTTTCAAAACTGACGTCCACTTCAATTTCGGACGCCATTTTGAAAATGTAATTGTCACATGGGTCTGGCAGTTATGGGACTTGATTGATTCAAAATGGCGATGCAACTAGCGCAGAAAAGTGCCTGGTCACTTCGTTTTGAGTGCAGCTAAATGCGGACGACGCCATCTTGATAATGCCCCCATCGCAGGCAAGTTGAATAGTTTTCAGTTACCCCTCTAAATCCAATAAAAATGGCGGTACTCCCCCCTTGGAACGACAAGTAATGTGACCGAGTGTTCAGATCAAATCGGGCGCCATATTGTAAAGAAGAGTTATCCCACTTGGAACAGTCAAAATGGCGGCTCTGTTGCAACTGGAGCCAAGTTTATTCCCGACGCCATTTTGCAGAGGTTGTCTTAGCATAGCTTTGAAAATCGTGTTATTCCCCTTGGTGTATTCAAAATGGCTGCTTCGCATTTTCAAAACTGACGTCCACTTCAATTTCGGACGCCATTTTGAAAATGTAATTGTCACATGGGTCTGGCAGTTATGGGACTTGATTGATTCAAAATGGCGATGCAACTAGCGCAGAAAAGTGCCTGGTCACTTCGTTTTGAGTGCAGCTAAATGCGGACGACGCCATCTTGATAATGCCCCCATCGCAGGCAAGTTGAATAGTTTTCAGTTACCCCTCTAAATCCAATAAAAATGGCGGTACTCCCCCCTTGGAACGACAAGTAATGTGACCGAGTGTTCAGATCAAATCGGGCGCCATATTGTAAAGAAGAGTTATCCCACTTGGAACAGTCAAAATGGCGGCTCTGTTGCAACTGGAGCCAAGTTTATTCCCGACGCCATTTTGCAGAGGTTGTCTTAGCATAGCTTTGAAAATCGTGTTATTCCCCTTGGTGTATTCAAAATGGCTGCTTCGCATTTTCAAAACTGACGTCCACTTCAATTTCGGACGCCATTTTGAAAATGTAATTGTCACATGGGTCTGGCAGTTATGGGACTTGATTGATTCAAAATGGCGATGCAACTAGCGCAGAAAAGTGCCTGGTCACTTCGTTTTGAGTGCAGCTAAATGCGGACGACGCCATCTTGATAATGCCCCCATCGCAGGCAAGTTGAATAGTTTTCAGTTACCCCTCTAAATCCAATAAAAATGGCGGTACTCCCCCCTTGGAACGACAAGTAATGTGACCGAGTGTTCAGATCAAATCGGGCGCCATATTGTAAAGAAGAGTTATCCCACTTGGAACAGTCAAAATGGCGGCTCTGTTGCAACTGGAGCCAAGTTTATTCCCGACGCCATTTTGCAGAGGTTGTCTTAGCATAGCTTTGAAAATCGTGTTATTCCCCTTGGTGTATTCAAAATGGCTGCTTCGCATTTTCAAAACTGACGTCCACTTCAATTTCGGACGCCATTTTGAAAATGTAATTGTCACATGGGTCTGGCAGTTATGGGACTTGATTGATTCAAAATGGCGATGCAACTAGCGCAGAAAAGTGCCTGGTCACTTCGTTTTGAGTGCAGCTAAATGCGGACGACGCCATCTTGATAATGCCCCCATCGCAGGCAAGTTGAATAGTTTTCAGTTACCCCTCTAAATCCAATAAAAATGGCGGTACTCCCCCCTTGGAACGACAAGTAATGTGACCGAGTGTTCAGATCAAATCGGGCGCCATATTGTAAAGAAGAGTTATCCCACTTGGAACAGTCAAAATGGCGGCTCTGTTGCAACTGGAGCCAAGTTTATTCCCGACGCCATTTTGCAGAGGTTGTCTTAGCATAGCTTTGAAAATCGTGTTATTCCCCTTGGTGTATTCAAAATGGCTGCTTCGCATTTTCAAAACTGACGTCCACTTCAATTTCGGACGCCATTTTGAAAATGTAATTGTCACATGGGTCTGGCAGTTATGGGACTTGATTGATTCAAAATGGCGATGCAACTAGCGCAGAAAAGTGCCTGGTCACTTCGTTTTGAGTGCAGCTAAATGCGGACGACGCCATCTTGATAATGCCCCCATCGCAGGCAAGTTGAATAGTTTTCAGTTACCCCTCTAAATCCAATAAAAATGGCGGTACTCCCCCCTTGGAACGACAAGTAATGTGACCGAGTGTTCAGATCAAATCGGGCGCCATATTGTAAAGAAGAGTTATCCCACTTGGAACAGTCAAAATGGCGGCTCTGTTGCAACTGGAGCCAAGTTTATTCCCGACGCCATTTTGCAGAGGTTGTCTTAGCATAGCTTTGAAAATCGTGTTATTCCCCTTGGTGTATTCAAAATGGCTGCTTCGCATTTTCAAAACTGACGTCCACTTCAATTTCGGACGCCATTTTGAAAATGTAATTGTCACATGGGTCTGGCAGTTATGGGACTTGATTGATTCAAAATGGCGATGCAACTAGCGCAGAAAAGTGCCTGGTCACTTCGTTTTGAGTGCAGCTAAATGCGGACGACGCCATCTTGATAATGCCCCCATCGCAGGCAAGTTGAATAGTTTTCAGTTACCCCTCTAAATCCAATAAAAATGGCGGTACTCCCCCCTTGGAACGACAAGTAATGTGACCGAGTGTTCAGATCAAATCGGGCGCCATATTGTAAAGAAGAGTTATCCCACTTGGAACAGTCAAAATGGCGGCTCTGTTGCAACTGGAGCCAAGTTTATTCCCGACGCCATTTTGCAGAGGTTGTCTTAGCATAGCTTTGAAAATCGTGTTATTCCCCTTGGTGTATTCAAAATGGCTGCTTCGCATTTTCAAAACTGACGTCCACTTCAATTTCGGACGCCATTTTGAAAATGTAATTGTCACATGGGTCTGGCAGTTATGGGACTTGATTGATTCAAAATGGCGATGCAACTAGCGCAGAAAAGTGCCTGGTCACTTCGTTTTGAGTGCAGCTAAATGCGGACGACGCCATCTTGATAATGCCCCCATCGCAGGCAAGTTGAATAGTTTTCAGTTACCCCTCTAAATCCAATAAAAATGGCGGTACTCCCCCCTTGGAACGACAAGTAATGTGACCGAGTGTTCAGATCAAATCGGGCGCCATATTGTAAAGAAGAGTTATCCCACTTGGAACAGTCAAAATGGCGGCTCTGTTGCAACTGGAGCCAAGTTTATTCCCGACGCCATTTTGCAGAGGTTGTCTTAGCATAGCTTTGAAAATCGTGTTATTCCCCTTGGTGTATTCAAAATGGCTGCTTCGCATTTTCAAAACTGACGTCCACTTCAATTTCGGACGCCATTTTGAAAATGTAATTGTCACATGGGTCTGGCAGTTATGGGACTTGATTGATTCAAAATGGCGATGCAACTAGCGCAGAAAAGTGCCTGGTCACTTCGTTTTGAGTGCAGCTAAATGCGGACGACGCCATCTTGATAATGCCCCCATCGCAGGCAAGTTGAATAGTTTTCAGTTACCCCTCTAAATCCAATAAAAATGGCGGTACTCCCCCCTTGGAACGACAAGTAATGTGACCGAGTGTTCAGATCAAATCGGGCGCCATATTGTAAAGAAGAGTTATCCCACTTGGAACAGTCAAAATGGCGGCTCTGTTGCAACTGGAGCCAAGTTTATTCCCGACGCCATTTTGCAGAGGTTGTCTTAGCATAGCTTTGAAAATCGTGTTATTCCCCTTGGTGTATTCAAAATGGCTGCTTCGCATTTTCAAAACTGACGTCCACTTCAATTTCGGACGCCATTTTGAAAATGTAATTGTCACATGGGTCTGGCAGTTATGGGACTTGATTGATTCAAAATGGCGATGCAACTAGCGCAGAAAAGTGCCTGGTCACTTCGTTTTGAGTGCAGCTAAATGCGGACGACGCCATCTTGATAATGCCCCCATCGCAGGCAAGTTGAATAGTTTTCAGTTACCCCTCTAAATCCAATAAAAATGGCGGTACTCCCCCCTTGGAACGACAAGTAATGTGACCGAGTGTTCAGATCAAATCGGGCGCCATATTGTAAAGAAGAGTTATCCCACTTGGAACAGTCAAAATGGCGGCTCTGTTGCAACTGGAGCCAAGTTTATTCCCGACGCCATTTTGCAGAGGTTGTCTTAGCATAGCTTTGAAAATCGTGTTATTCCCCTTGGTGTATTCAAAATGGCTGCTTCGCATTTTCAAAACTGACGTCCACTTCAATTTCGGACGCCATTTTGAAAATGTAATTGTCACATGGGTCTGGCAGTTATGGGACTTGATTGATTCAAAATGGCGATGCAACTAGCGCAGAAAAGTGCCTGGTCACTTCGTTTTGAGTGCAGCTAAATGCGGACGACGCCATCTTGATAATGCCCCCATCGCAGGCAAGTTGAATAGTTTTCAGTTACCCCTCTAAATCCAATAAAAATGGCGGTACTCCCCCCTTGGAACGACAAGTAATGTGACCGAGTGTTCAGATCAAATCGGGCGCCATATTGTAAAGAAGAGTTATCCCACTTGGAACAGTCAAAATGGCGGCTCTGTTGCAACTGGAGCCAAGTTTATTCCCGACGCCATTTTGCAGAGGTTGTCTTAGCATAGCTTTGAAAATCGTGTTATTCCCCTTGGTGTATTCAAAATGGCTGCTTCGCATTTTCAAAACTGACGTCCACTTCAATTTCGGACGCCATTTTGAAAATGTAATTGTCACATGGGTCTGGCAGTTATGGGACTTGATTGATTCAAAATGGCGATGCAACTAGCGCAGAAAAGTGCCTGGTCACTTCGTTTTGAGTGCAGCTAAATGCGGACGACGCCATCTTGATAATGCCCCCATCGCAGGCAAGTTGAATAGTTTTCAGTTACCCCTCTAAATCCAATAAAAATGGCGGTACTCCCCCCTTGGAACGACAAGTAATGTGACCGAGTGTTCAGATCAAATCGGGCGCCATATTGTAAAGAAGAGTTATCCCACTTGGAACAGTCAAAATGGCGGCTCTGTTGCAACTGGAGCCAAGTTTATTCCCGACGCCATTTTGCAGAGGTTGTCTTAGCATAGCTTTGAAAATCGTGTTATTCCCCTTGGTGTATTCAAAATGGCTGCTTCGCATTTTCAAAACTGACGTCCACTTCAATTTCGGACGCCATTTTGAAAATGTAATTGTCACATGGGTCTGGCAGTTATGGGACTTGATTGATTCAAAATGGCGATGCAACTAGCGCAGAAAAGTGCCTGGTCACTTCGTTTTGAGTGCAGCTAAATGCGGACGACGCCATCTTGATAATGCCCCCATCGCAGGCAAGTTGAATAGTTTTCAGTTACCCCTCTAAATCCAATAAAAATGGCGGTACTCCCCCCTTGGAACGACAAGTAATGTGACCGAGTGTTCAGATCAAATCGGGCGCCATATTGTAAAGAAGAGTTATCCCACTTGGAACAGTCAAAATGGCGGCTCTGTTGCAACTGGAGCCAAGTTTATTCCCGACGCCATTTTGCAGAGGTTGTCTTAGCATAGCTTTGAAAATCGTGTTATTCCCCTTGGTGTATTCAAAATGGCTGCTTCGCATTTTCAAAACTGACGTCCACTTCAATTTCGGACGCCATTTTGAAAATGTAATTGTCACATGGGTCTGGCAGTTATGGGACTTGATTGATTCAAAATGGCGATGCAACTAGCGCAGAAAAGTGCCTGGTCACTTCGTTTTGAGTGCAGCTAAATGCGGACGACGCCATCTTGATAATGCCCCCATCGCAGGCAAGTTGAATAGTTTTCAGTTACCCCTCTAAATCCAATAAAAATGGCGGTACTCCCCCATTGGAACGACAAGTAATGTGACCGAGTGTTCAGATCAAATCGGGCGCCATATTGTAAAGAAGAGTTATCCCACTTGGAACAGTCAAAATGGCGGCTCTGTTGCAACTGGAGCCAAGTTTATTCCCGACGCCATTTTGCAGAGGTTGTCTTAGCATAGCTTTGAAAATCGTGTTATTCCCCTTGGTGTATTCAAAATGGCTGCTTCGCATTTTCAAAACTGACGTCCACTTCAATTTCGGACGCCATTTTGAAAATGTAATTGTCACATGGGTCTGGCAGTTATGGGACTTGATTGATTCAAAATGGCGATGCAACTAGCGCAGAAAAGTGCCTGGTCACTTCGTTTTGAGTGCAGCTAAATGCGGACGACGCCATCTTGATAATGCCCCCATCGCAGGCAAGTTGAATAGTTTTCAGTTACCCCTCTAAATCCAATAAAAATGGCGGTACTCCCCCCTTGGAACGACAAGTAATGTGACCGAGTGTTCAGATCAAATCGGGCGCCATATTGTAAAGAAGAGTTATCCCACTTGGAACAGTCAAAATGGCGGCTCTGTTGCAACTGGAGCCAAGTTTATTCCCGACGCCATTTTGCAGAGGTTGTCTTAGCATAGCTTTGAAAATCGTGTTATTCCCCTTGGTGTATTCAAAATGGCTGCTTCGCATTTTCAAAACTGACGTCCACTTCAATTTCGGACGCCATTTTGAAAATGTAATTGTCACATGGGTCTGGCAGTTATGGGACTTGATTGATTCAAAATGGCGATGCAACTAGCGCAGAAAAGTGCCTGGTCACTTCGTTTTGAGTGCAGCTAAATGCGGACGACGCCATCTTGATAATGCCCCCATCGCAGGCAAGTTGAATAGTTTTCAGTTACCCCTCTAAATCCAATAAAAATGGCGGTACTCCCCCCTTGGAACGACAAGTAATGTGACCGAGTGTTCAGATCAAATCGGGCGCCATATTGTAAAGAAGAGTTATCCCACTTGGAACAGTCAAAATGGCGGCTCTGTTGCAACTGGAGCCAAGTTTATTCCCGACGCCATTTTGCAGAGGTTGTCTTAGCATAGCTTTGAAAATCGTGTTATTCCCCTTGGTGTATTCAAAATGGCTGCTTCGCATTTTCAAAACTGACGTCCACTTCAATTTCGGACGCCATTTTGAAAATGTAATTGTCACATGGGTCTGGCAGTTATGGGACTTGATTGATTCAAAATGGCGATGCAACTAGCGCAGAAAAGTGCCTGGTCACTTCGTTTTGAGTGCAGCTAAATGCGGACGACGCCATCTTGATAATGCCCCCATCGCAGGCAAGTTGAATAGTTTTCAGTTACCCCTCTAAATCCAATAAAAATGGCGGTACTCCCCCCTTGGAACGACAAGTAATGTGACCGAGTGTTCAGATCAAATCGGGCGCCATATTGTAAAGAAGAGTTATCCCACTTGGAACAGTCAAAATGGCGGCTCTGTTGCAACTGGAGCCAAGTTTATTCCCGACGCCATTTTGCAGAGGTTGTCTTAGCATAGCTTTGAAAATCGTGTTATTCCCCTTGGTGTATTCAAAATGGCTGCTTCGCATTTTCAAAACTGACGTCCACTTCAATTTCGGACGCCATTTTGAAAATGTAATTGTCACATGGGTCTGGCAGTTATGGGACTTGATTGATTCAAAATGGCGATGCAACTAGCGCAGAAAAGTGCCTGGTCACTTCGTTTTGAGTGCAGCTAAATGCGGACGACGCCATCTTGATAATGCCCCCATCGCAGGCAAGTTGAATAGTTTTCAGTTACCCCTCTAAATCCAATAAAAATGGCGGTACTCCCCCCTTGGAACGACAAGTAATGTGACCGAGTGTTCAGATCAAATCGGGCGCCATATTGTAAAGAAGAGTTATCCCACTTGGAACAGTCAAAATGGCGGCTCTGTTGCAACTGGAGCCAAGTTTATTCCCGACGCCATTTTGCAGAGGTTGTCTTAGCATAGCTTTGAAAATCGTGTTATTCCCCTTGGTGTATTCAAAATGGCTGCTTCGCATTTTCAAAACTGACGTCCACTTCAATTTCGGACGCCATTTTGAAAATGTAATTGTCACATGGGTCTGGCAGTTATGGGACTTGATTGATTCAAAATGGCGATGCAACTAGCGCAGAAAAGTGCCTGGTCACTTCGTTTTGAGTGCAGCTAAATGCGGACGACGCCATCTTGATAATGCCCCCATCGCAGGCAAGTTGAATAGTTTTCAGTTACCCCTCTAAATCCAATAAAAATGGCGGTACTCCCCCCTTGGAACGACAAGTAATGTGACCGAGTGTTCAGATCAAATCGGGCGCCATATTGTAAAGAAGAGTTATCCCACTTGGAACAGTCAAAATGGCGGCTCTGTTGCAACTGGAGCCAAGTTTATTTCCAACGCCATTTGAAAGATTGCATCATTTCCGAGTGCGACTTTTCAAGGGAAGTAACTCTTACTCAAATAGTATTGCAGTTTTTCACTTCTATTGGGACGTCATTTTAAAAATGTAAGTGATACGGGTCCTGTGGATGGATGTTCGAATTTTGGGACTTGACTGATTAAAAATAGCGGCGGCTGTGGCATCCCAATCGGCAGACTGCTGCTGGTAACTTCGTGAATTTGGTGGATCTTGGGCTATATGGGATCTAATTCATAAAATGAGCTTCACCGATATAATAGATTGGCTGGTAATTTCTCCACTGACAGCGTACAGCTTCCTCTGAAATATCCCCGCCCCTCAAAAAAAAACAAAAAAAACAAAAAACATGAGCTACGTTTATTAAAGTTTTTTGTTTATTCTCTTCACATGGGGAATTCCGAATGTGTGACAGATCAGTTGCACGAGATGTTCCCATGCCCGCCGGATCGCGGCAGCGTCATAGGACAAGGGTCGATAAAATAACAAGATGTAACTCCAGGCCCACCGTTCAACGTTTCTACATCGATCTTTAAGAGGTGGTAAGAGCTGAATATCTCCTGATGGAGATTTAATGCGTGTCTGTGACAATTGGATATTGGCACTTATACACTATTTATAGAATTTTTTACAACTGGTTTCCACCCTTTTTTCAGAGAGTAGTCAGAAAACTTTGATTTGGGCAATTCTATAGTGGTAGGCACCGAACATGGAACTTTCCAACTGACCATTAGGCTAACCATAGCTTATAATAATCGACTGTTTGCTCCTGCAAGTCTGAGCAAACCAACCTGATTTCGGCAATTGGCCCTTTTAATAAACATATCCTGGTTTGAAACTTGATTGCTCAGAAAGTGTATTTTACTGTGTAAAAAGCAATGCTAGTCTTCTGAGAAAATTATATTTTTCCTTTATTTCTTCAGCTAACGTATCGTCCAGTTTTGTCTAGTGCTATACACAAGTAGCCATTCAATTTCTAGTTTTAATTTTTGTCTCCAATTATTCCTTAACCCTCCATTTTAACGAACTCGTTCCACTGTTGACAATGAGCTATCTTTTGGGTGTAGAAAAGGATTGTCGGTGGAAAATATTGTCGGCGAAAGGACTTCGAAAAGATGGCCGATTAAAGGGGGTGGGTGCATAAACTTTTGTCCTGACGCTGATGGCCCAAGTAACCGACTGATAAAATATTCCAAGTACATCAAGGCATTCTTTCGTTGAAGCATGTCCTGCTGTTGATGGAATATTTGTCAGTCGGGATTGAAGTTAAAAATTAATTTACCGATAACTGAAATAAAATATATAGCTAACACAACTTACTCAACTTGTAATGTATACCGAATTAGTCATGCTGGATCCCCAACTACCCAAATCGGGAACAGTCGCCTATTGGTATGATCGACTCAGTATCGATTGGTATGCGACCTCCGCTTGAACAAATGCCCCCACCCCCAAAGGTAGCATCACGGTACTCGTCAAAACCTGGCTTCATCACGCAGGCAATCCAAAGGCCTCTTTCCTATTAAGGTTACCACCCTCCTTGCCTTTCTCTGACGATTTTGTTACCCTGGATTGTCAAAGGCTTGGTGTGGTTTCGCTTTGTGGAGAAAAGGCTTGATTCAAGGAACTGAAAATATGCAAAATCCTCTCGTCTGACACATTCATCGACTCTGTGATTAGTGTCATAACTAGACATTCCAATGGTTTACTTTGAAGGGTCCCAAAAGACGGTCCTCATCGGGACCTTTCTAGGTGGAATACAAGGCCAGTCAGTCTCTGAAGTGTCCGATGTGAGTTTAGGGTTATAAATTCTTTAAAATGGTCTCCTTCGTTCTTACATTGTAGAGCTCTAAGTGAAAGTTACATTGGAACTGCTCGGCCAATGTTTTTAGGGGGCAGCGATAGTGTTTTTTTTAAATTTTTTTTTTATTGGGGGGGGGGGGGGGGGGGTTGACCATAGATTCGTTGAATGCGTATTAGTTTGAGATTACGGCGAATATTAATTTCTTCTGAGACCAGGATCGCTGTTGGAGCTAGGGTTTAATCTCGCGAATGGGAATTTCCCTGTTACTGGTTCTGGAAATGAGTGCTAATGCTCGGGCAATTCAGACTACAATCGGGAATGAAACCTGGGGTTCCGCAACCTTTGATACCCGGGAAATTCGTAGACTAGAATCGGGAATAGGGGAGCACGGTGGCTCAGTGGTAGACTGTTGGACTTCTATGCTAGAGGTGCCGACTAAGATCCCCGTCCGGGACGACCCGCGGTGTGTCCTTGGGTAAGGCACTTTATCGCGGTTGCCTACATGGGGCCTACATGGGGCACGATGACGTGTACTAAGGCGTAAAGCGTAGACCAAACTCTGCCTGTTGGTGATGGGTTAATAGTTTCTATCGCATTTTGTTTAGAAAATGATCTCAAACGGGATCCAACTCCCATTGCTTCCTGTGGAGTTGGGAATTGCTTAATATGTTGGAGTACTGGTTGTTAACCCTCAGTCTTTACCCATCACCACTAAATGATACTGGTGTGCGGTGTCTCAGCGGTGGACTGTTGGACTTCTATGCTGGAAGTCCCGAGTTCGATCCCCGTCCCGGACGACCTGCCTCGTGTCCTTGGACAAGGCACTTTATCCCGGTTGCCTACATGGGGGCACGATGACCCCGTGTACTAAGACGTACTGCACGTCAATGATGCACATGTCTTCCACCGCTGCAACCCTGCTTGAAGGGAGCTTGAACAGTTAGAATGTTGAGGAGCTGACAGTTGCTCGTCGATGCTCGGTGGTTCTCATCGGGTACTCCGACTTCCTCCACCCGTAAAATTGTCACGGTCACAATTAGCCATTGTGCATAAGTATGTGACCTTAAACACCAATAAATAATAAATTCCCGGGTATAGGGACTGATATTCAGAAACGACAACCGGAAGATTCCCGGTATCGCTACGGACTTTCGAAAACGAGAACCAGATAATTCCCGTTCTCGGGGTTAAACCCGATGTACGGGGATACCTGTCGTGAAAAACATGTTTCCCTATTGTACTCATAACTTTGTTCAGAGTGAGGTCAAATTTGTGAAAAAAAACTGCCAAGTTACGAGTTTTTAAACCCTCTGCACTTTGTCAAAATATAAGTTTTTAGCAACAATTTTTTCCCACAATGCAACTAGGAATTTAATATATTATAATCATTGAGCTCTGTCAAACAAGATATAATTTATTAAAAGATTTCGTGTTGTATGGGCCATACAGAGTCACTGACGAAAATTTTGAAATACTACCAGAGTGCTAGGAGTTAATCAATACATCCACCACTTTATACCCCAGTTCTCTGAAATTACGCACGTATATAGAAGTTAGTATTGGTCGACAGCGCCAAGCAATTTACCTCAAAATATTGTACATTTTTCCGTTGCCATGGCAAGAATTCTAAAATTATTTCAATTTTTAATTGCAGTTTCAAAGCTGATTAATATGGATAATTGCTGGCGACTGCTTAAGATAGAGAACTGTTCATATCATTGGAGGCACGGATTGTTTTTTCCTATGGGACACAAACACAACAAATACATCGATTGACAGTCAGTGATCCGACTTTTAGTAGAGGGTGCATAAAAAACTAGAGGATTTTAACAACAAAGAAGCCGAAGTCCACCCAGAAGAACAGAACAGAAATATCCTCTGGAAAATACAATTTCATGGACAATACCAAATCGGCCATTGACTTTTCGGCCATTGTGTGTCGAACAATTTATTGAACAATTTATTGAACAATTTATCGAACTTATAGAGAAAAAAAATCTAGTTTTGAGATTCAACAGGAAAATCTTAACACTTTCATCCCAATATAATTGAATGTTCTTTCATGATATAAAATTTGCTTGCATTTGATAGGTCGATGTGAGTTTTTCAAAACTCAAATTATTATCGTATCGTATGAATGGGTTTTTCCGCCTATTTGTCAAAACATTGTGGGCGTGTCCAGCTGTGCATTTAAACTGCAATTACTACAGATGGACTAATTAGTATTCACGTAGGATGTTCACCTCGTTTTCTTTTGAGTATGGGAGACCGCGTGTATTAACATGTTGAAAATAACTCTTCTGCAAAAAGTTGAAATAATTGCAATGATGTAAATGGAGAAGACCCAAAAATCACCAATTAAGTTTCATTATTTTTATTTGTCTCAAAAACATTAGTTGTGACCCCCTCATTGGACGAGCTCGTTCAAAGAGGGTCAAAACCTATGTTTTTGAGACAAAAAATAAAAAAAATGAAACATATCTGGCGATTTGTGTATTGCACCTGGCCTGTTTTTCCGTTACGTTAGGTAAAGGGTTATTTTATTCACCAAACCGTAATTTTAGCACTGTCTTGATATATCGCAAACAAATTTCTAATCCTACTACACCACACCTTAGGAATCATGTAGAATGGAGCGATGTAATGGCTTCTGATAAACTTGTAAAATGGGGCCTATTTACGCTTTACTGAACAAATCAGTCGCTTTCACCCGCTTAATCCCCCCCCCCCCCCCCCAATTTTTTCAGTTGAAAATAAGGTTATTCTTCAAAAAATATCAACACTATATATTGTGACCCCCCCCCCCCCCCCCTCACTGGAACGAGCTCTTTCCAGTCAGGCCATCTGATGTGGTTTTGTTGGAATTTTTCTGAAATTTTTTGAATAGATATGGTAAACATTGGATAAAGGGATAATCAACACCTGGGTTGGATAGTTGGGAACGATCACTAAACGTCGTGACTATAAACGCCTGTTTAACCCTTTACCCAACGAATCTCCCGCATCAGTCCGCGTTATATGCAAATTCAGCAGTTGAAAAAATATTTCAATTTCAACAAAACCATATGTGACCCCTCATTGGAACGAGCTCGTTCCACCGAGGGGTCACATGATATGGTTTTGTTGAATTTTTTTTTAAAAATCTGAGAACGGATTTAAAATTTTGATATCGTCTGTGTTGGGTAAAATGTTAAGAAACCTACCTCCCATTACCACTTACTACTTTTGCAAGGAAATGGCTACCAATGCAGAAGTTCAGTGTAATTGTCAGAAAACTACCTCGTATACCGGGATAATACCCTTGGTATACCAGGGTATTTTGGGACAACAGATGAGCAATGTTACTTTTTTACGAACACTGAGAACCCTCTAACTTCCAGTGTGCTTGGACGTATCACCCAACCCTCGACTATATCCCCGTGGAAACCCCGCGAAGAGAAGTAGTGCTTGTTTACTGGAGTTACTGCTAAAATAGGACCAGGTAACCAATGGCTGGCGTGGAAGTCCTCTAAAATGGGCAACATTGGTGTAAATGATTGGACGGACTCATTATCCATTACCCTCCTATATACCCTTCCACATACCCTCCCACTTCTCTCCCACTCCTTTCTCACTGCCCCTTTTCCCCTGCCCCTTTTCCCCCTGCCCCTTTTCCCCTGCCCCTGTTCCCCTGCCTCTTTTGCCCGTTCCCCCAGACCGTCCCCGACCCTGTACCCCCGACCCTGTTCCCCCCTGACCCGGTTCCCCCTGACCCGGTTCCCCCCTGACCCGGTTCCCCCCTGACACGGTTCCCCCCCTGACACGGTTCCCCCCTGACACGGTTCCCCCCTGACACGGTTCCCCCCTGACACGGTTCCCCCCTGACACGGTTCCCCCCTGACACGGTTCCCCCCTGACACGGTTCCCCCCTGACACGGTTCCCCCCTGACCGTGTTCCCCCCCTGACCGTGTTCCCCTCCTCCCAGCAGTCGTAACCAAACGGTTTAATGTCTCATCATTCCTCTTTTTATTACCAACAATAAGCACACCAACCCTCCTCCCCGCGTCGTCTCTTGCCACCTTTCCTTCATCATCCCAACCAATTAACCCCACCCGACGACACCTCTGTGTATCTTATTCTAATTCACTAATATATTGTATATTCTTGAAAATATTACCCGTCACCATTACTCAGAAGTTATACGTTTGGTTCTATAGGCATCTTAACCACTTTATACCTTTGCTCCTTGAATGTTGCTGACTGATATTACTGTTCAATATAGGAAAAAAAATCGAAGCACATTTAAGAATTCCAACTACAAACTGCATCAACATTTTGCCTAGTGATTTATCGAGTGAACTATTAATGAATTTTTCATTAAATCTTGTCATGGTTCCTTCACGGCAGCCATGACAAGATTTGATGAAAAAAGAATGACAAAATATTCTGCAGAGTTAACC